>PVHP010000300.1:0-31088 GCA_004024765.1 Zapus hudsonius | reverse complement strand
AACTTTTCCACTGATGACCAGTAAGGCTTGCTTTGAAAAAGTGACATCCAAGAGACTAGGATTTATCTAGACCAAAAGGAATGAGGTAGGGAAGAGGGAGAGATGGTCCAGGCATGTTCAAGTACAAATGGCTAGACCTGGGGCCAAGCCTGTATCCATAGCAAGCATGTTGATCTGAACTGAAAGATGGACTAGCAGGGTTTAGCAGTCTCATGGATTATCCAGACTTGTCCCAAAAGTCATGTGGACTGCTAGACAGATTTTAAACATGATGAAGCACTCATGTTAGGAACAGCAGTGATTGGAGTCAGAATAATATGAAATATACCGCAGAGGAGCTCCCAGGGAAGGGGAGGGTAGGAGGAAGCTGATGGAACCTGGGAGTTCAAGTAGGAGGCGTTCTAGTAATTTGTGTGAGAGACAATTTTAAGAGGAATTGAGGGTGAGAAAATAATGTACATGAAAAGCAGAATGAACAGGACATGATAACTGATTTGATAAAGAACTACTTGTTACACTACTTGTTACAGACAAAAATAAAGCCTGAGAAAGAGTCAAGCACAGAGAAAGAACAGATGGGAGGGGCAGAAGGGTGGGGAGTGGAGTGTCTGAGCTTTGACCTGAGAATTCCATCTAGTCAAGGGTTTTGGATTCCATTCTTCAATAAGACATTTGTATTTACAAATCGGAGGCCGAGGTGCTAGACTGAGTGGATTTCTCCTTCTCACCCTGTTCTGTTTTTCCTACACTGCCAGGAAGAAGGGGAGATAAATATCTACCAAAAAGAAGAGAAATTTTTGAATGAGGTTCTCATATGCAATTCATGGTTCACTGAGCCATTTTTGTAAAATACTAGCTATTGTAAAAGTCACTAGGACTCTTCAATAAATGACAATGTCTGAACATCCACAACTATATTTGATTTTCATTATCTCAAATATCATAGTAAGAATTCATAGTTAATTAATATTTCAGGAACCTATTCTCAACTATTTGATGTTAGCTTGTAACACTGATCCTTCAAAGGTTAAAAAAAGGTTACTTATATCTCCATAATACATCTTCTCAGACTTTACATATGTATTTCATAATTACATTGTACTGCCAATTAACTCATCACTCCGTCTGAATTGTAGTCTTTTCTCAATCTCTAAGAACTTCACATGGGCTATTTGTTCCAGAAGGAAAAAAAATAAGCAATAGCATTTAGATATAGATAAAAGCAAAAGTCTAATTTTTATTTATTAGTTTTCCAAGCTCAAACACAAATAGAAATACTAATAATCCTAGTAGAAACCAGGAAAAAACAACAAAAAAGTCAGCCCCCCCAAATTCTCAAGGATGGGGTCAATTCTTCTTGAAAACAAACTTGTCAAAAGTAAAGTCCATCATTTTGTTTAATATTAATGAATATTAGTTTGCATTAGTCATCAGATATATTATATGTCATTAGGCTTTTTTTAGAAAATAAATTCTAAAACTTAGTCAAAAAGCTACATTTAAGACAGTTTTCAACTTTTTAACACTTGTGCTTTGTGAATTTTTGTACTTAAAACATAGAAATCAATACTAAGTGAAGGAAAAACAATAGATGAGAAAGCTTTCAAGGGCTTCATGAATATTTTAAACCAGCTCAGAGGAAAAAGGCAAATTGGAGTGTCAGCAGGGCCAGGGTTGTGCAGACCTAATACCTTTTTGTGGTTTTGGATAAAGGTCTTAATTTTTTCACATTTCTGTTTCTTCATGACTAAGGGAAACAATAAAAACAAACTTCTAAACATGCCATAGAAATGGTTTCTAATGGGTTCTGACAGTCACTTCATATCAAGTCTAGTGTTTTTATCAGAGATATCTTATTTCCTCTTCATACAGAACTGGACCCATGAGCCAGAGAGATGGTCTTAACAATTGCTTCTTCCCTGTAAAGCTTTTTAAGAATGATGACAAAAATCTTTGCCTAGGAGGAATGGGCAAATAAAAATCAGCCACATGAGGGTACATAAATAAAATTACTACACATACCAGATTCAGAGGGTTGAATTCTACATACCTTCTGCATTTTAGAGTGGGTGAATACAACTAAAGCACAATCTACTCAGAAGTGGGGGAAATCAGTCTGTGCTTTAAATACGGATCAGAAATTATTCTAATCAGAAAGATAGCACTGTCCTTTCTCAGAACAATGAGTGAACTCTCAGTACAACAAAATTAGTGTCTATGGTTTTCCTTCTCAAAGTTGTTATGGGTCTTCTTTGTACAGTAGTGAAGTAGAAAGTTCAGGAAAGGGGAACATAAACTATGTTTCTGCCTAGCTCTGAGCAAGATATTTATTTACTTCATACTAAATGAGTAGAGAAGGCTTAAAACAAAATCCTTGATTAAACAATGGCAACATTTGCTGTGTAACCACTAAAATAATGCATTTGCATGGTAGTCAAATTAATTATAGCCACTGAAAGACCATTAAAAACCACAAAGCTGGATGGGAGTGGTGGGAAGGAAGCTAACCTAAAGTCAAATCTGTACACAAAGCAAGTTGTGCTCCATGCAGGGCATCAATATAATCTTGTGTACATAAGAGCACGAGGACCCCTTCCCCCACCTTCTCTGATGGCTCCAGAAAGTGAGGTAATGGTGGAGGTGGGATTAGCTTGCCTGCTACTTCCTCCATAAACTTCAAGTTTGCTCTACCTTCTAGAGCTTTCTCTCTCCAGGCGCTTCTCTTGTGTCCCAACAAGTTTCTCTTCCTCATCTTTTTCTGCCAACACTGCTGTCCCAGGTTTCAACACTAGTCCTGGGCATGAGCATCCTGTATTACATAGTCTCCCTGAGAACTACTGATTTTTAGGACTCAGGGCTCTGATCCCTAAAGAACTCTGCAAACCCAGATATCTGCAGTATTGCTGAATGCAATGCCCCATACCCATGGCTACAACTAAGTTTATTTGGGTTGAGTGTACTCCGAAATGTGGTGGAAAGAAATCACTCATCCTAAAAGAATAGCTTGTGATAATAAAAAATATTTCTAGAAGAAGAAGAGAGCCAGTACCAAAAAGAAAAGAAAAACATTGGCGAAGTTTTTAAAATAAGCTTTCAGTGTGCCAGAATCTGATATTTTCACATTATTGATAATTATCTGATTACAGATTAACTGAACATTAAACATCAAGTTCAGGTGAAGGATAGCCCCTTGTTTGTTTGGAGTTGCTTGGCTGCTTACTAAATGTTAGAGCCAGACTGGAAAGCAGAAAGAGATACGCTGCTTATTTGGAATTTTCTTGACTTCTGAGCATTGGTTGTTGGGAAGAATATCAAGAAAAAGCAAAGCAAGAGGGAGGATAGTTATTTCTCTCTCCACCAAAATTCTGAGGGAAGAATAGGTGGTAATCAGATATGTCAAAATGCTTTGATAAAATAAAAAAGATGTCCCCATATTTTTGACCCAGGTCCTCATGCTTACGAAGCAAGCTTATTTGCTGAGCTATGTCCCCAGACCTCCCTATTTTTTTTTTTTTTTTAATGAGAGGTTTCTCCTTCAGGTGTGACCTGACCATTGTTGTCTAGAAATCAGAAGAGCTGAAATGGCTCATATGAGACCCTCATATCTTAGACACTCCCTCCTCGAAGGAATGGGGGAGGGGTCATTAATCCTCATCTGCGACGCAGTGTTCCCCCCCCCCCAAACTGCACATGATCTCAGAAAGTGCTAGAGTGTACAAGGAATGGAAGGTTGACCGAAGGACACTCCAGTGACTCAGCAGTCCTGCTGGGCAGGCTTTTCACCAGTGTGGCATCAAATCGAGAGGCAAATTTTGTCCATACCTGTCAGTATGTTTCTAGAAAAATATGTGTGGCAACTAGACCTATGCTCTAGTTACTAATCTTGGGGGGGGGGGTCAAGATAATATAAAGGCTTATTAAAACACAGTAAATTTAAAATAATCTTCTTAGAAAAAAATAAATTCCTTTTAAACAGAAGTTTTAAAATAAATCTTGCTTAAAATGTTTAACAAATTACTTAGTTACTTTCACAGTAAGGAAAATAATGGATAAAATATTTGTTTAGTAGTTTTTTTATGGGCAGTGTTTATTCACTAAAATGAGCAAACAAAGAAACAATTGACAGCAATAAATAAATGTTAAAATGATTGAATTTCTAAAAGTTTTCTTGGCCTATTCTTAGTGTGCCGGACACTTATATCATTTTTAAATCGAGATATCCATTTTTCACAACAGAAATCAATGTTTTTTTTAAAATCATGTGTGTATGTTTATGGTGTGTGTGTGTGTGTGTGTGTGTGTGTGTGTGTGTGTGTGTGTGTGTGTTCAAGCCATGGCCCACTGTGGAGTGCTGAGGTCCACTTAGGGGTTTTTTCATCTTCCACTTTCACTGGAGCCAGGCTTTCCTGTGTTGTTCTTTTTGATTTGGGTCTGCCCATCTGTATTCTCCTGGCTCCAACTTCCATGGCTGTAGGAACGATGGGATCACAGATGCATGTGCCACTTTGTGCCTGGCTTTATTTACATGGGTGCTGATAAATTGAACTAAGGCTGACAGGCTTCACTCTGAACTACTGAGCCATCTCCGCAGCCTCTCAGTAAGTTTTTAAATAGTTGTTTTCTGCTTTGGCAATTTCTCATCAGTATGTAACCATAGGCCATTATTGTTGGCTAGACACCTTAGGCAATGGTCACTTCCCTTACCTAATGACAGTACTCTGAATGTGGGATGTATGCATGTGTGTGCCACCATGTATACGCTAACAGATTCTTCATGTACAGTTTGTATGTACGCATGCTGCCTGGTTAAGTACCAGAGAACTCTATTTTTAATCCCCAGCGTATTTGTTTACTTATTGAAATCTTTATTGTGCACTAGTATAAACTATGCTGTGTTTATGCTGATTACAACATGGTCCCTGCTCTCAGGAAGAAGGGTAAGAAGAGCAGCAAGTTAATTATGAACAATATACTAAGTGACTGTTCTGAGTATTTAACGCAGGTAAAACCCTGTTTACAAAAAAAACTACTAACAATTATACAAAAAATATGGTAGGAAAATTCATCTTGTCCTCCCAAATCAAGAATATTAATGATGCGTGTCCAGGTAACAGTCATTCTGGGTCTACCTACAAAGCACAGAGAGAAATGACATCTACAATGATCTCACCCACGCACATATTCATAGATGCCCTGCCTGGCAATCAGAGCTGTTTTTGAGCAATTCATTAGTAATTCTTGATTCTGACCAGAATTCACTAACCTCCATACTCAGTGGGAGGTAGATTTTATTTATTTCTGTTATTCTTCATTTTTCTTTCATAGTCAGCCTTTGTTCCTGAAGCCTGAAAGTCACAGTGGCCTTTCACTGTTTGTTCAGTTGATCACAAATCAGAGGTAATGGCATTTACATTGCTAATAAACTTTGTTCACTCTAGGTTTGCTATAGTTTCTGCTACAGGAGGAAAGCTTTTTTGACTTCCTGCATGGCAGTTTTACTAGAGCTAATAATCTGTGTAGAACATTCCTTCACTTGTACATCCATAATATGCATACATATTAAACTAGAAATAGATGACATTCCCTAATTGCCTCTTCTGTAAGAATCAGGACTGCCATGTAAAACAAATTAAAGTATGTGTTGTTACTTGGACTTGGCACACACACTTAATTACCTGCAAATCTGGGCACATTAGATGACTACCATCCAGTCATGAAGGCTGGAAAAAAAAAATCTATGTGACAATGACCTCTTGTGCTAGGTTTGTGGAGTATGGCCAATAGAAGTATAGGCATTTTTATGGAAAGCAAATTCTGGGTAGGTAATATGTAAGAAATTAAAAATATGGATTTGGCATTTTCTTATACACAAAATTCAAACAGTTGAATTTTCATTCCTTTAATGTTTCTTTGATCACAATTATTAGCATGTATTGACTGTTACTGCCATTCTGGTGTGAGATGAAAAAGGAGATTTCCAGACTGAGTTTCTTTTATTAATGAGGACATAATCTCAAATCAGGGTAGATAACACATATAAATCCCATGGCCTTGGAGTACTGTAACTGATAGCAGTTTATAAATTATCTACTCATTGTTTGCTGTTTTAAGTGGTTGCTTGAACAGTTTTGAGTCACTTGAATAAATATATGCATATGTTATACACACAGAGACACACCAAGCTGACAAGGTTACATCTGAATAAAACCTACAGTATAAATTTTACAAAACTTATAAGCTTATGAGGTATTTTAAGATCGCTCAATAGCTTATAGAATTTGAATAATGCTTTTTCCTAAAAGTCCAATAAAATGTAAAAATTTGGCATCAGAGTTAAATTTAATGAAATATGATTTGCTATGTTCTTAAAATAATGACCAATAATTTAAAACAATTTTCTGTGTAGCAGGTGTTTTGCTAAGTGATTTCTATGCATTCTATAATTTAATTTTCATTAGCGGCCTATGAGGCAGATTCCATTATTTCCATGTCACAGAGAGGACTGAGGAAGTCAGTGAGTTAAGTACCTTGCCCACTTACTGTTAATAAGTGACAGAACTTGAATTGAAACCAAACTCTAGTGACTCTGGAGCCAAATTCCAGCTCACATTTGGTCTAAAGTGGTTTAGAAACTTGAAGGCCCAGAATGGAATCTCAATGTCAATCAATTATGAGCTCTGAGACCTCAGGGAAATCACTGCACTTCTCTCTCCAAAGTTCAGTTTCCTAATACTGTAAAATGAAGCCAATGAAATATCCTAAACAATCTCACCAAGGTCACCATGAGCATTCAAGGGATAACGTAGAAAAACTGTTGAGTACTTGAACAAACATTTCATTACATTATAATTTATTAACATTTTATAAATTCCCATGCTCTGTGGGGTCATTTGGTGACTTAAAATTAGAGATCTCACTAGAAAATTAGGAAGCCATTGGAAAAATCTTTTATTTCACAACTAGAAATTTTAGGCAGGTTGCCCAGGATGGCACAGGGCATGTACCAGGGTTATGGACTAGGTATTTGTGCACCCCACCCTTGGCTCCCACGTGGAAAACCTAACACAACGTCATTGTATTGGATATAGAACATGTGAGAAAGTAATGAAGTCTTAATGATCTTGATCTCTCTCTCTCAAGTCAGGAAGAGAAAGAGAGAAGGTAGAAGGTAGGCCTCACCAGAAACTGAACTAGTTAAATCCTAGACTATGGACTTCCTAGTCCCCACAAAGGTAAGAAATAAATCTATGAAGCAAGTCTTTGGTATTCAGTTATGGCAGCCCGGGCAGATTAACATAAGCAGTATCATGTTCGCTCCTCCTGCCTGCCGTCAATGTCACCCAAAGAGCAGGGCCAAGGGAGCCCTGATGGCTGCCAGCTGGTAGCTGTGCAGCCTGATAAATCACATGAGGAGCTGACAACCTGGGGTTGTGGCCCATGGAATGTGACAGTGTCCTGGGCAAGGTCAGTATGAATGAGGCTCAGTAGAAACTACTTTATACAGAATTTAATTGCTTAGGCTTAGTAGTTATTGTAAGTATTTTCAGGAAAACAATCATATGAAATGAAAAGAGCCCAAAAGGACAGTTCCACATCTGTTAAGTTATTGTTAAAGTTTGAACCGAATCCATGCAAAGAGTAGATAGCAAAATTATTCAGATCCACGTAATTACAGTTCACCTAAATGAACGAAAGAACTTCTACATTAAATATAAGTAACATCGCTCACTGAAGCCTGGTTCCTTGTAAATTTAATCTACCCGACCTAGAAGGGAAACGAACTGACGATGTTACAAGTGAAAACAAACTATGCTTCAAGAAATTACTTCTGTAGCTCATTTTCCTAAGGAGGAACACAAATCTCACTCCTTGGGAGCAGCGTTTTAGTTTATAAGAAGATAATGGAGTTTTCAAAAGCAAATTTATTTTCCTAGAAAGGGGCTTCCTAACTTCTAATTCAAAGAGTCCCAGGTAATCAAATGTTTCTACTTACCTTGTCCTTTTCCGATAATTATCTTCTAGACAACGTCAAAGAGATCATTTGATGACTATTCCACCTGAGGCACTACTCTAGGTCCGAGTACCTTATCGGCCTCCATGATACTGAGCGTAAACTTGGTGTCTGCTTCCTGACTAAAAACCAACACTTCCCAGAATTCTTTGCAACTAGTTGGGGAGGGGGGGCGTACCACTAGGTTCTGACCAATGAGAAATGCGTAGAAGTAACCACTTCCGGGTCATGGCCTTAGAAGCAAAGGTATAGTTTCTGTGGACAAGCTCCTTCAGGAACCCTGGAATGTTGAACTAGTGGTGAGCTTGACCTTCCAAAAAAGGAGTGTAGACCATTAATGGCCAAGCAGCAAGAGGCAGGCCTCTGAGCTCCTGACACACTGCCTCACCTTTTCTGGATCATCAGGTGAGACAGGGTCAAGCCTCTTCAGGGAGCATAATGGACACAGCATTTACAGTAAGATGGAATCATAAAATTAATTTTATGATTTGGAAAAAATTTATAGAGAAAGATGAAGATAACAGAGTTCTATATCCTTTCCACAGTTTTCTAGAATGTTAACTTACTGTGGTATATGTATCAATATTAAGAGACTAATATTGTTTATGTGGGCAAATAAAAATCATGTTTATATTATTCTCCCTGTTTGGTACTCAGGGGATAAGTTCTAGACATTCCAGTGGATGCCTGAAACTTCAGATCTCACGGAGCCCTCAATTCAGTGACCTTTTCATCATAACTAAATACTTACCACACACTATGGCTATAAATTTTGAAGTTTGATGTGCAACATCAAAATGAGCACAAATTTCTTTTTTCTTGTTTAGAGTGCCATAGATGGATAATTCACTTTTATAGTAGATCTTAGCAACTGTCAGCATATAATTTTTGATTTTTTTGTTAATTCAAGAACTTTTATTTTTCACTTAAAAAGCATTTTCCATTTCCTCGTTAGCATATCTGTGCTGAGAGCACTATTACCCTCCCACCTTTGGTCTATGATTTAGCGAAATAAGAATTATTTCAAAACCAGCTATTCAATGTCCCCAAATTGATCTGATGATGGAGATGGCTCTCGGATGACAAACATGAGAATTCTACACAATATAAACAGATGACTAAGGTGCTTACTGAAGTACTAGCAGGTGAGAGTTCTATTCCATAGGAATAGATAGCTAAGCTGCCTATTGAGGAAGTAACAGGTGAGCAGTCTATACAGTATGGATATGCTGAACAGAGGGATGACTCGGAGCCTGGGATGGAGGATCATGACAGCATGGGATTTCTTCATGTTACTCAGAATGGCATGTATTTAAAACTTGTGAACTGTGTATTTCAGGAATTTTACATATAATATTTCTCAGACTATTGATTATAATTAAACTACAAAAATCAAAGCTGCCAACCTTGTGGAACTATTATATTTATGACACAGAGCATGTTATTTTGATAAATATGTGCAATATGGACTGGATAAATTACAAAAACAATATTGGTATATTTCTGTTAACTAAATTCCAGAATATTCTGGTTTCACTAGCTTTCTTCCCCCACCATATATGTCTTTTCTTTTGACTAGAATCTAGACATCATATTACCTTAGTTTCATATAATCTGGTTGGTTCTCAACTTTTAAAAAGTTTGAGGAATAAAGCAGTCTTAAATCTTACCCACAATGACTCAGGGAACTAAGTGGAAGATGGGGCAGAAAGAGTGTAAGAGCCATGGTGGGGGAAAATAAACAGAGACATTGCCCCCCTCAGCAACAACACATGGGGGGAGAACCTGGCTGCCTCTTGTGTTATCCATAACCCCCTACCCCATGGAATGATCCAGTATGCCCACTGAGGAAGATACCCAGTGGATTGGGGACAGGGAGGAGGGAGTTGGGGATACTAACATAATATTTACTAATACAATGTATCTAATTTTGGACAATAAAATATTGAGTTAAAAAGTTTGATGAATACTGGTCTGGCATTTTGTAGATGTATTTCAATTTGAATTTGTTTAATACCTTCTTAAGATTGGACTGGAGTTGTGAAATTTTGAAAGAATACCAGAGAGGTAAAGTCCCTTTTCCATAACCTGATATGAAAGTGATGGAAAACAGCATGACGACTTATCACTGTTGATGTTAGCCCTGATCTTCAAGGATTCCTGCTCCCTCTTCCTGGAGAACAGTGTTTAGAAACCTAGATGTAGGCATTCGGTATGCTCATTGCTATTATAGAATTCATATTTCCTGGCTTAACAGTAAGTAATATGAGTTTAAAATATAATAATTTTGAGTGTCAGCACTAATGAATTTCATTTCTGAAAGTCTCTAAAAAAGGTAGTTTCTTTGAGAAATACATATATACATACATGCATGCATACAGACTTGATGGTAAGATAATGCTAGTGATAGAATGATAGAATCAACTCTTTAAAGGCTACAACATTTATGTTCTTTGTATTCTAGGATGCTAGGTCTCAAGTGTAGCAGAAATGCTTTTTAGAAGGGCCATTTAAGAAAGAGGACATGGCCTTCCTCTTGGAGTCCTCCAGGCTGCAGCTTGGCTTTCAGAAGTAGTAATGGGCAATTGATGTATCAGGACCATATACACTGGGGATGGTAACATGTCCAAGTAAAAGGAAGCTGGCTTTCTAAATGACCTTGTGGAGTTGTCAAACAACCCTGTACTTCATATGTCCAGAATTCTTTTATGTGATAGAAAAAATAATCAACTGTGGTTTAATTGAATTCAGGCAAGTTACTAATAAGCATGATCAATTTGAAGAAGTGGTGGAGGAAAGTACCATTAATCGAGGGTATACTCCCTATCAAGTTCTTCATATACTTCATATACATTCATGTACTTCAAAGTGGGGCTGAAACTCATTTCAAGCTGGCTCATTATTGCCACTAAGCTAGAATTTGAACCAAACCATTTTGCTATGACAGCATGCTAAAATACGCTGCATAGAATAGATAGTCATATCTATGTCAACTACCAGCAATAAACACTAACACAAACACCATCACCCCAAAGTTTATGGTCTAATGGGAAAAAACAGAAAACAACTAGACAGTGACAGTAGAGCAAGTTCTCCCAACCTCAGTATCAAGAGCACTGTGACTCAGCCAACTCTGTGTTGTGATGGGCTGTGCACTGTGGAATAGTTAGCAGCACCATAGCCTGTACCCACTAAATGCCAAGAGCACATGAACCCCTTGTTATATGAAACTCAAGTACCTTTAGACATGGCCGAAGTCCCCTGAGAACAAAATCATCCTTCCACCTGCTCCCCTTCTCTGACGGGACTCAGTAGCACCGCTGCATTGGCGCTCATGGTGCTCTAAACAGGAAAGTGTTCTCGAGTAGATCACCCACCACAGAGGCCTGAGCATTTACTCAAACTGAGCAGGATAGGTAGTATATGCTTATATGCACATCTTAAGGCTTCCAGGAATGCATACATTCAGAGCTTATAAGAAGTGCAACACATCGAGAAAATTAAAGGTGGTGATCATGCTTGCAGTGGCGAGGTAAAGCATGAGCTGAAAGTCTGAAAAGGTATGAAGAGGAATACAGGCGTCCAGTCATAGCATGGGAGGCGGGGATAACAGAAGGCCAAAGTTTGGGGAAGAAGGTGCTCAGTTTTGAAATGTGTCGAATTTCCCAAGGGAAATCATCAGGTGTAGACATCCACTAGAGAGTCACATGGTCATTTCTGAAATACAGTGACATGACTCAGTATGTGTGCATGAAATGACCTAGGGAGAATGTCGAGCTTGAAAGAGGAGCCTGTGGACCTGACAGTGACAAAGTGGAGAGCGGTCAGGGAAGATTAGGGCAATCATGATGTCATGGAGGGCAAATGAGGAGAATTCATAAGCACTGTGTAAAGGTCAAGAAAGATGAGGAGAGAGACACGTCCACTGGAGTTGGAAATTAGGGAGACAGTAGAGGCCTCTGCTTACTGGTGTGTTCTGAGTAGCTTCCAGCTTACAGTGGGCTGGTGTGAATGGGATGGGATCAAGGAGAGATACTTTCAAAAAGTTTGGCAGAAAGTACTGGAATATTGTAGACTGTGCTCTGTAGGGTAACAACTGCACCAAAGTGAAAACTAAAAGTTAGCATGATCTCTACCATCAAACTAGTTGTGGATACTACCAACAGGCTGGTCTGTGTCTGGCTCTCCAGCCTCCCAGGTATTTTTATGAGCTTACCTCATGAAATGGCTGCATATAAACACAACTGTATTGTTTCTGCCTTTCACAGCAGACCACATGATTAAGGGTGACTTCAAGTACCTATTTACTTGCCTATGGTCTGTCTTTCATACCCAGACCCACTCTGCACTCCCATTATTGAACTCTGTTTTCAAACAGAATGATCCCAAGAG
Organism: Zapus hudsonius; assembly: GCA_004024765.1. NCBI lineage: Eukaryota > Metazoa > Chordata > Mammalia > Rodentia > Dipodidae > Zapus > Zapus hudsonius. The sequence continues at coordinate 18,685 of PVHP010000300.1, read as the reverse complement.
TTTTTAAAAAATCATAATAATAACTATTTTATCAAGTTCTAAAAGTATTTATGAAAATCAGGAGGTTTCAGTACTAATCTAGCAGCTTTGGGAGAAGTGGATCATGAGAGATGAAGGTTGAAAGGAATGTTGCAGATGTTCCCTCTTTTTCCTTCATCCTCATGCACTCAGCAATTGGGAGGAATTTATTCCTTTACATCTTGTGGTCCCTTCTCTTCCACACCACAGGTAACTCCATCATCTCTCCCTCTGCCTGGGCAACAGACTCCTAACTGTGGTCCTTACCTGTCATCTTTGCCCTTATCTACCTTTTCCAGATAATGTTGGTGGAACACTTATATGAACAGTTCATATAAGTTCATATATTTTATACTTCAACAAAACATATCAGACTCAGTAAGAATCTGACATTTCACATATATCTGGTGCATATCATAACTCAGTAAATAGCTGTTAAGTGAATTCAGCCTAATGCTTTATTATTAACATGGAGGAAGCAAAGCTCAGAGGAGCTAAATGTCATGCCCAAGGTCACCGTCTAATGTGTGGCGAAGTGAGGGATAGAAATGGTAGTTGGTGTCTGACTTTGAATGAGGACTTTCATTATTATGCTGGCCTTCACCACATGTGTGTGAAAGGAGGGGACTGGGCCCAACTCTGAAGGTAGCTGGCTTGTTCAACAGCTTTAACCTCAACTAATTAAATAAATATTTGGTTAGTAACTCTCATAGTTAGCCACACACCACTGGGATGAACCTCCAAACCAGGCACAGTTTATGGGAGGAACTGATTCATTGAAGTTATAGATCTAGGGGAAGTTTCATAATGGCCAAAAAGGCTGGTTCCCTTTAATCGGTCCAAGCAGAGAAAAACCCATTATCAGCAACTCCAAAAGTAAGCATGTACACTCAGACTCCTGGAACTCCAGGTTTGAGCTCTGATTTTTCTTTGCATATGTATAGCTGGAATTCCAGACCCACCCCAGAAACACCTTTGGGCTGAAAAGCTCTTGAATTTATTGGGGAACATCCATTCAAATTACCACAGGAACTATGACTTCTCTCTTGTTGAAAGAAAAAGAGGATTAGATCATTAAAAGTGGTGTATTATTTGATTTTATTCTCTCCTTCCTGCCTAGTCTTCACCCCTTTCCTCTTGGGTGATCTTATCAGTCAGCATTTATGTAGTAGGTATTTTCAAAGGATTTCAAAATCTCTAAGCAAATACAATCTGAAGACTAACCCTTAACTACATTCCTGTTGGCAGAAGTCTATCTTGGGTTAAGAATTTAAGTATTTAAGATGAAATAATGAATAGAGGTTAACATTATTCTAGTTTTTTAGTGCTGTTTAAAATAAGAATCAAAAAAAGATTAATGAACTCTGGGACATTTTGGAATGTGTGACCCTAAATGAGAAAGAATATGTCTTTGTATGAGGCATATGCATATATACTATTATACTTAAGTATATGAGAAACCTCTATTTATATAGTAAATATATGTAACACATATATGCATATATATATACCATAAAAGAAAACTAGTTTTTCCTTTTATTCATGTCCAAAAATAAAATAAAAGGCTAATGAGTTTGTTTTATTTGAGACTTTTTAATAGTTATTATTGTATAACATTAATATGCAAAGGCTCTCAAGAGCCCAAGGCTTTGCACAAAAGCTACACTTTAATAATTCAAAGCCTACGTGAGATGCAAGGCAACTTCTGCAGTTTAGGTAACATAAACAAAAGCCAGCTTCCCCAAATGCAAACCCTTAGGAGTGAAAGAGGTTTATCAGGCACATGACCTACAGATGGCAGAGTTTAAGGACACCCCAAAGCACAGGAAAAAGAACAGATGAAAAAGATTTCTTCTATGTCCAGGCTTCTTTCAAGTATTCAACTTCAAGGATGATCAAGAGCATTAATGAATATCCAACATCTTTCCTTCTAATAAGAAGTCCCATTTCTAAATCTATGAAGTCAAGCAAACTTGTCATCTGTTCAGATTCTCTCGAAAGATAAAGAGGTCCTTCATCTTCCTGTAGGAGCTGAGGGCACTATGAAGTCTTGACAGGAGTGGAGGTGAACAGTGAGTTTCTAACTTACGTAGGAAAAGTGAGCATTCCCTCTGCAGCAGCCAAGCTGTGATACAAGGAAATTTTGCTCTTCTCCGAGAGGTTTCCACTCCACAGAGGAGAATGAATAGGCATTACTCTCGTCTCCACACTGAACAGCAAGGCCCCTTCCTCCACTCCCCACCAAGCAGGCAGGTCGGAGGTGGTATCTGAGTGTGTCACTAACCCACCAAGGCTGCTAAGGTCACTTTGTCACTCAGTCTCTCTCTCCTGAGAAGGAGCCCAAGGGCATGGAAACCACTCAGTCACTATGTGCCACATCCAGCGCTGGCTGCCATAATTTGCCTGACAGTCCTGAGGTCAGCCTGCCTAGTGATTGAAGACTCCAGCTTGTGGAGATATAAAGCACTGTCCTTTGCGGACAGGGATGTTCCTGACCCACCATCAATGATGGTGAATCTGAAAAAGAAACAGCAGTGACACATCTGGGTCAAGCTTGAGGGCTATACACAGAAAAAATATGTCACAAAGTGGTCGCAGCCCTTAAAAGGCCCTGCTCAGCGCTGCAGAGAGACCTCTACATTAGTCTGCACCTTAGGATGTCAGAAACCTGCTCTCCCCCAGCTCCACACCTCCAGCCTCTGCTATTTGTCACATTTCGGTCTCGATTTTTGAGCCATTTTCTATTATCTGGAACAATTTCCTGTGTTGGCGTAGCTCGTACATTTACAGGGACGAAGAAACATTAAATGAAACCATACTCAAGTACCATGGTGAGAATTAAGAGAAGTGTGTCAGCTTTAATTATGAATTTTCCTGTTGCTTGTCAGTTTGCCTCTCCAAGTTAATGCCAGAAGGGAATACAAACCATGATTACTGTCTTAGCTGTTCCCCAGCATAACTCAGGTCTAACCAGCTCAGTTTCTACCTGTATCAGCAGAAAGCCTGGGATTGCATGGCCCATCTGCCTGCATTCTCCCACAAATGTAAACCCCACACATTCCACAGGGAAAGAGAGCACCATGGAGAGGACCAAGGAAATCTGGGTAAGGAAGTATCCTGGCAGATCTCTATGCCACATTTTTTTCCTGTCCCTCAGAGAGAGGGCCAGGGATTGTCTTACTCAGATAGGATCAATGAGGTCTCATTCTACCTTCCTAGCTCCATGACTAAGAGAAGGAACAGCAACGAGACATTGTCACTCTAGTCAACCTGACTTGTGAAACAGTCCTTCTTTGGTAATAAGAACTGTGCCTCACGGCAAGCTATGCAACAGGCCAATTTGAAAAGAGAATGCCCGCCATTGCGATGCTGGCCTGAACCTCAAGTTGATCTCCTGCTTCTCTTTCAGTTCAGGTTTCATTAAACGGACAAAAATCACAGTGGGGAAAATTCAACATGCCATAGTAAAAGTATGTTTTTAAGGCCCGATTAGCAGTTCCAATATTTTGAAGGGTGTATGGAAGCCTGGATCAGTCAACTTCTCTGATTTCTGCTGCCTTCCCTTGTAATGGGACTACTGTTATCTACTGTCACTTTACAGGCTGTGACTAGAGGAGCCTATGACTCCAGGCTAGGTGTCTGAGGGGAACACCAGGCCTCCAGGTAGGAACTCATGTTCCACACTTCCACCTCCAATCAACTTAGGCAAGAGAAGTGAACCTTATGGTGGAAAACTCTCGTTTATCAGACGGGGATTATCAGACTTCATCTCAGATGATCATATGAGAAAATATGTACATGAAATTTAATCCAAATGCTGATTTTCTATCTATTTCATCTATAACTGGTATTATTATCTAGTAAGAATGTGGCAGTGCTCAAGAGTGGCTTTTTCTCTTACCCTTAAATTCCCTTTCTACTCCTCTTCTGAGATTTTACATGTTTAGCATTACATTGAATGCTATATAAATATTATTTATTTCAGCTGTCTATGTAGATTAATGCTTTGCCTGGTTCACATTGGCTTATAAAGATTGATGGTAGCAACTGTCCTTGAAAGTTAAGATTTAATGAGACCTTAGAGATTATCTAGTTACTCATTACATCACTCATTACAAAGATAAAGTATCTCATTCCCAGAGTAGCTAATTCCTTCCAAGAAATTATGCACATATGTATTGTGTACATGTATACATATACATCTATACACACATATATAATCACACTCTTGAAAATTTATTTGAAATCACAGGAAATTATTTTATGTTATGCTTTCAATTCTTTTTGCTATATTTCTGTGTTTTACATAAAAATTTCCCTTGATAATTTCTATGATATTTATATAATATTGTTTTAAACTGAAGTTTTTCAGCTTCCTAATGGTTCTTGGACTGAGAAACAAAGTGAACATTTTTATTAGAACATGTTTCACTTTGATTAGAATTTATAAACTATCGACTAGGAAAATATAGACAACAATGAAAGGTTATGATTCCCAAGGAAGAAGGAGAATCCCGTGGGACAATGGAGGGTGTGGGTAAGGCTGGAGAGGATAGCCTTAAATACTGCTTCTCGAAAGACTTTGTAAACTAATCATTTATAGGAAAGTGTCCTTCACTAATGGAATTTTGACTTACTCTCTTCTAAACAGGGTTAATTTGAAAGGACCTCCAAAGTATTCTACTGCTACCAAAACGGCGACCTCCACATCACGGTGGGGCAAAGAGCAGACTTTGCTCTGCTTCCTAGTGTTACTGTCACCTACTGTCCCTGAGGGTTTGCACCTGCTCCTAGATTAAATAGGATAGAATGTGTGTTCAGAGGCAATCTACTGTTGGAACCTCTCTGAGATAGTCCAAGGCCAGAGGCAGGGACTAAGCCCCCTCCCTCCAGGGTCCAGGCCATGAGTCTACTGGATCCCAGAGGTCATTTTCCCCAGTGACTCAAAAGTATCAGCTCATCCTCCTTTTCCTCAGTAGGAAATGGCCAGGAGCCTGCTGTATGACCCACTGGGAGAAAAAGTAATGGTACCAGCAGCAATGCACATACTAGAGCACTTATATGATGTCTTGTCATTTTAGATTGGGCAGAACAACATCTTTTCAAAAACTACATCAATGAAGCTTCCACTGAATTACATTCATGAATAATAAACAGCTAGGAGTCCCTGGAAAAGTAACACAGAATCTCCAGAATGTCAGAGTCTTTCTTCCTGCTTTTCCTCCCTTTTCCATTGTTTTACAGACAGTGCACTTGAGCAGTGATGCAGGTAAGAGAGCTCCCTGTACCTTTTCCTTTGCCTGAAAAAAAAACACAGCTATTTCTTTACATAACTGCCATTTTTTAATAACTCATCAGTATAGCACTGGCCATCATAACTTGCCAGTCTCATAAACAGGATAGCTATCACACACAGTTCATTGATGACAATTAAAACAAGAGTTCTACTCTTCACAGAACCTTTCCTTTTGGCAATTGTATACCTCACTATAGATCAAATAATTAAAATCTAGCATTGTGCTTAACCCCAGATCATCTGTACAATAGCAGAAACTCACAGCCTATTCCACACTTTATTGATATTTAGTAAGTGAGAAAAAGAGACCCAGAGAAAAGTAGTATAAGATCTTTTGACTATGTTTTCCAGAAAGGAATATTCTAGAACAAGTACTCTGAAGTTCTGTTCTGGTATTTTATTCTACAAATGGAGGTGGGCACTATGTTAACTATTAACAAGGTAAAAAATTAAAATGGAGGTGTGTTTGCTCTAATTGAAAGCTGTATATCTGTCTAAATGGCTTATGGAAAATTTTTGGCAATTCTGTTTATCCTACCCTTCACTCCTATGAGTCTCACCTCACTAGTAGCTGACTCCAGTGGCTTCTCAGCTCCCCTTTAAATATATCATAAGTGAGCGCTGAATTTTCACATGGGAAGACTGCTATTGTAAGCTTTTCTGTGAGTTCTATTTATTAAATGAACCATGAAAAGGTATTGTTAAGAGGAAAAACAAAGGAAATAACTTCTTCAGTTTTCAATTAAATTTCTCCAAATTATTAATGTTGCTTTTAATTGTGATAAAAATGAATTATTTGCTATCAATGATGGTGAAAACCTGGTTTGAGGCCAGAAATATTTTCTTTAAACTATATTAAGTGACAGAAAATAGCCTTCAGAAATTATAAATGAAAAAAATTACAGTATCTGAAAAGGTCTGTTTGCTAAGCATTTTAAATATTTTCAATTTAGATACTTTTTCTTTGTTAAACATTATTCAGGATGATAGGATCCTTAGAAGGAATTATTTTTTTTTAAATCTACCATGAATATGTCTTATTCAATCTCCACTTATAAACTTTCTGAATTACAATTTCAGACAAGAATTTTTTATTAGCAAAACTTCTTTGAAATTAGTGATTAAAAAGTAACGTATTGTAACTAAGAATTTTTTTAAAATCTTTATTATTGATAATTAGATCCAGTGTACGAGCATATCTTATGGCGGTATTTCTATTTCCCTCCTCCCTGTCCCCTACCCACTGGGGGCCCTTCTTGGTGGGCTTATTGGATCAGTCCATGGAATTCTGAGTAGAGTAAATTTCATACATGTATATAAGAACAGCAGCTTAAATGTTTGAAAGCACACCCCAAAGACGAAAGGTTCTGAAACAGCACATAGAGACTGGAGTGCTCGGATGGGAAATTATGCCCTTGGCATGAAGTCTTTGTCAACTACCAAGACTGTTATCAGAGAAAGTTCCCATCACACCATTCTTTACCCCACTTTGGTTACAATGAGAGTGATCATGTAGCATGTCATCCAAACCAGGATGCTATAAATACAGACTGAGAAGGTCCCAGGCACACTGATCAGAATGGCCACCTCGGTTAGAGCTGCCCTCCTTCTCAACCCCTCTGAAGTTGCTAAGTTAAAAGAACTCACATGTTGTCTGTCACCCTCTCTCCTCAGACTTGAGAAGCGATGAGAGAGCAGGGTTTTAGGGAACACAACACTCATCTTCCTTTTACCTTTGACAAAGAGAAGCAGGCAGGCAAGAAGGTTGAGACGTCCAAAGCAAGTAAGAAAAGTTACTATGGGAGGGAAAAGTTAAAAAAAAAAAATTCACACCATTCCCAGATTACTTGCATTCAACCTGCTTTTGCTTTCCTCCCATCATTAGCCAACTAGTAGAGGTTAGTATTTGCCGAGATGAGTAACTTGCCATTCATTATTGAGCAGCTCTAACTCCAGGTTAATTTGACAGTCACAGAAGTAAATCCAAATACATTTTCAGATGAGAAGTGGTTAATTCCATCAGGTTCCAGTGATGCAAGGCTCAAGGCGGTTTCTAAGGGCCAGCATCTCAACTGTAGCCATTGTCCACTCATCACCACAATTTCATGATACCTACTTTTTGTGCGAACGCTACAGCAGGGAAGACACTGTTCACTGCTGCTGATTTCTGCTCTTCTTTGTGACAACCTATATCTATGCCCCAGTGCTCTGCATGTAAGTCACAGAAAATAATATCTGAACATATGACTCCAGCCAGCAAATGGCAGTTGGCCTAAAGTTGACTCAGTTACTAAAACTACTACCATTGCTGCAAGCCCATTGTAAGCTGATGTTATTTTTGACATTAGTATGTTTTGAAGTTGGTTCAGACAATGACAAAGTTCACTGCCAAAAAAAAAAAGTGCTTGTCAGTAGGACAACAATATATTATGCAAGCCATTGCTTGTGGCGACATAGGGAAATTCCTGCCCCAGATTAAAAAGGACTAGAAGATTCCATGAATCTATGAAAATATCGTATGTAAATGTTGTTTACATGCAACAAATGCAGTAAAAAATTAAAAATCAGATTTTTAAACCTTAATATTAAAAATCACTGAACAGAAAACATTGAAGATGAAAATAATCACTTAAAGTTTTTAATCTAATGTAAAATCAGGACGATTCTATAAAGTTTTTAATATAATGTAAAATCAGAAAGATTCTAAGAAAAGTCATCTTTAGGTATTGGATCTTTTATTATCACTTCCCAGACAAAGAATTTGGCTTTCTTAATTGAAATGTCTTTTCCAGGCTTTCTTGATATAAACCTTTAGGCTATGAGTACTGTGGACTGTTGAATAACCATACCAATCTTCTACATCCTTTCCTGAGAGCTACCTGTCCTATCAGCTTCTGCTGCTCTGCTCCCAGACATGACTAGGTTACAGCAGTCAGGAAGGCTAAATTAGTTCACCTGGGAGAAGACGAGCCCAAGGATGGGTTGCAAGTTAGTGGGCTACAGCGGAGATGTGGGGAGGCGATGGATGCTCTCCACTGTCGGGGATATCAACAGCTGCCTGCAGTTCAGTTCCCTGAAAAGGCTTCAGGAAACTCCAGTTAAAGGTCATTTTTCAGCCATCCCAACTATTCTATAAGTCACATCAAATGTTGAGATAATTCCATCATGTTCCAGTAATGCAATGCTCAAGGAGGTTTCAGAGGGCCCAGTTTTTCTTGGATTAGCTAGTGTATATTTTGCTCTGTAGTTGAGCACTGACCATTGAAATTTCCATTAACCCTGAAACACAAATTGCAAACTTTTGAAAAGACTTATGAACATTAATTTCTCCTAAGAGAACATTCCTCTACTTTGGCCTATGACGTTAAGCATTTTTGCAAATTCTGAGCACCTCATACGATGCCCTTCCTTCCCTCCATATGCCTCCTTATGCTACTCTTAAAGAAAATAATGATTTGTGTTGGTACATTCTGAAGGTTGATTGGCCATGCTCACAACCTCCTCTCTTGTCCCAGCTATTTAAAAAACTCGAACATAGGTCATAACATTTCCTTGTATATGAAGAGTTACTTATGTTCTGATGTATCAAAGACTAAAATATTAAAATGATTTTTTATAATAGTCTTTTTCTTTCAAGTAGTATTGCAGATTCAGGTTGATAGCATTTTTATATATTGTAAATAATTCAAGGAATGATATTAACAAGAAAGCTACAATATATTCCACACTGCTTAGTGTACAACTCCAACTCTAAAGAGACTTAAAATAGCCTTCACTCCACTGTACATTGAAATGGATGTGAAGTAGAAATAATGGGAAAGTTCCCAGGGCAGAAATATCTGCATTTCTAACTTGATAGAAACCATGTAAAATACACAGCATCCAAAAAAATACACTGTTTTTAGTGCAAGCATCTTGTAAAGAGTTTAGGAGTGAATATACATAGAGATGTCAGAGAACTACTTGCTCTCCTAAATTGTATGAATTGAATTCTTTAGGATTAGTAACTCATTAATAACTGTACTAGATTTCTACCTAAACAATTATTTATGAACTCAGTGGCTTCGAACAGCATCGATGTATGATCTCACAGTGCTACAGGTCAGAAACTGCACTCAGTTTCTTAATTGATTTTCTGCGTGGGCTTTCCCTAGGCCCTAATCAAGATGTTGTACAGGGTGGGCTTACACCGAGGCTCTCAGTTCTGCCTTCTCAGATGTTGTTCCTTTAACAGGAACAATAGCGTGTGTTTGATTGAAGCCATGTAGTTCTATTATCCTCCTCCTGAAAGTAGAATTTTGGTCTCTTAACAGCTCCCTCTCCCTTTGTTCTCCCTTTCACAGTGTTCCTGCTCATACGATTTTGTCAAGAACTTTGTGAGTCTTTTGTGGAAGGCACAGTGTTGCTCTCCATTACAGACAGTGTCTCTGTATCTGAGTTAACCCTCCTCTGTCCTGGGCATCTGGTATGCTATGTAAGGGCAACAATTATGACTCAGATAACCTCAAATTTTACTAAGAACATCTCTGAGGTACATCATTAATCTCTAAATTTTAGTCTCTTAATTTTGCATATTTTGTCAGCAGGCTGAGATTTTCCCATGTCATTCAGCCTAGTTTTTGCTTTGCTTAATAGCTTACTTCCAGTTGTCTTTTGCCTCTAAACTTTCCAATCAGTGAAAGACACAGGCCACATTTGGAATGCCTTGCTTAGAATCTCCTTAGCGAGATATCACAGTTCACCTTTCCTCCCATACGTTGTGCAGAAAGGGGTCTATATATGTTCATATGTGTGTTTGTATGTATGCATGTGTGTAATGGGGTATGTGTCTCTGTGTGATATAATCATGGGTATGTGTCCTTGCAATGCCCCCTGTGCTGTGTGCTCACCTTTGCCTGTGTGGCTGGCCCACTAGATAGCTCTTACCTGTTCTGATTTGAGCAGGTCTCTTACTGAAACCATAACTTGCTATTCTTTGAGAGCCTGACGAATCTCTGGCCTCTGCTCCTCTTTGTAGGACTGGAGATGCAGGTAAGCCTGGCCATGCCCAGCTATTTACTTGAGTTCTGGAGATTTGAACTAGGGCAATTTCAGGCCCCCATGGGAAGTACACTTAGCTGCTGAGCCATCTCTCCAACCTGGGTTTGTGTTCCTCTAGTTCCCAATAACATGGTTTTCACTTCACAACTAAGCTGCTAACAATGTCCATGTTTCCACTTAGAGTCTATTCAAATAAGTTTAGAATTTTCAAAATCATGCTTCTCAAAATACCGTCAGATTCCACCCAAGTATTAGATCCAAAGATACTCATACTTTAAGTTTTCTTATGACAGCACCCCACTTTCAGACATCTAATCTGTCTCTTCAGAAAGGTGTTTTTATCCTTAGCTGTTATAACAGCCATGAATTTTTTCTATTTTTATGTTGTGTTTAGTGTACCATCTTTGCTTAAAAGGTCTAGGAACACTTTAACACAGTTCTGTAGAAGCCAAAATTTATAATATATATACTGCTTTGATTATCTTTACAGATAAGATGTGCTGCATCAGCACATGAGTTTAGGGATAAGCATAGCTTAAAATGATTTTAATCACTGAACTTGCAAAGTTCCCTGCTGACCGTCACAGTTATCTCCACAAGGTCAGTTGGTCTCATTTGAAGTTATACCTCCTTCAGTCTTTCATGTCCCTTCTGTCCGCTCTTTCTGTGATCATCCTAGAGATGATTACACAAGTTATGCACAGAGATTTTGAATCAATTATTCACAAATCCTATTAATTCAAACCATATCCTAATTCTATAATATTGTCCAGTTTAATGTGACCTGGATATTTTCACAAGACAGAGGTGCGGTACTTGTTATATTCATGTCTTACAGTCATGGGGAAAAAAAAAAAACAGACTGAGTAACCTTGCTCCTTAGGCTTTATCATCTCTTTTTGAATTTCAAGTTCTAAGTTGAAATGACCCAAGATAAAAATTCACCACACATAAAACTCTCTGCAAAAATTAATACACCTGCTCCCAGTATGAAGAAGTAGAAATCATCTTCACACAGTGCAGCTCAAAACCTGAAATGTCAGTCCAAAGGAAGAATCTTGGGGAAAAATATTCCGAGTTAGCAAAAAGAAAAGACCCAAGGTTGCCATGGTAACTGCAGTAGACCCTGCTACAAACTAGAGCATGGTTAGTAAAATGTCTCTGAATTAGCTTCTTTAGGATGTAGGTAGAGTCAATAAAGCCAAAGTTTGAATAACTCAAAAATAATCATAAAATTTAAAATTCAGGAGAATATCCTAACAGTATAGCCAAACTTAACATTTATTCAAAGGAGCGTGTTTTCTTGATCTACTTGAGACCACTCCATGGCCTGCTCTGCAGTGTGTAGAACAGTAGATCAGGTGCTTTCTTGTAATCATCCCGCTTCACCAACGAGAGTGGTTTAGTCTTATCAACTCAGGAGAATTTTGAGTCACTTAGGATATACACCTCTGGGCATGTCTGTGAGGGTGTTTACAGGGAACTTTTCCTGAGGGAAGATCCTTAATGTGGGAGGCACAACCATGTGCAGGGGTCCTGAGCTAAATAAGGAGAAAGTGAGCATTCATTCATCTGTCTGCTTCCTGACTGCAGGTGCAGTGTGACCTGTGGCCTATTGCTATCATTACCACAACGGGAGCTGCTTTCATTCCCTACCTTCCCCACCATGACAGACGACATCCTCAAACTGTGAGCCACCACAACCCTTTCTTCTTTAAGTCGTTTCTTTCAGGCATTTTGTCACAGCATTGAGAAAAGTAATTACTACATGTGGTGTTGGACTGTGTTCTTTCATGATTAGAGCTATAGTTTCTTATGGAACTCACCATTTTCTCTGTTCTATGTTCAGCCATCACGGCATGGTTCAAATGCTCTTTACAATTACACATAAACACGTGAAGACCTGTTTTCAATGAGTAAATCACTTCATAATTTTGGATATGTCAAAGATGAAGTCTATTTACAACATCCATAATCTGCAATATTCTATATATTTAATTAAAAATGACACGAGATGGTGGGAGTGAGCTGTACACATGATGTACACCTGATGTAACAAAAGAATTATATTTCACATTGTCCTAGTTTTGAATTTGGATTCTGGAAGTACCCGGTAGCTATTGGTAAATACTGTAATAAATTCCACTGAATTAAGGCTTTGTCTAGATATCAGTTTTCAAATATTCTGACCTCATTTCATTCCTAAAAAGTTTACATTAACTTTATTATTCATTCTTCTAAAATGAAGGTATTAATTTCTTATGATTCAGAAACTTTATTTTTAAAGTGAAATGCAATTTTAATTGAATTACTTTTTGTGAAAAACATTTTGTGGTTATTATTTTGTCCATTTATTTTTGATATATAAAACAAAAATACATTGTAATATTTTGTTATGTATATGTACTCTATAATGTTTAAATCAAGTTAAACCTATCTCCTCATTTATCATTTTTTTACAATGAAAATTTCATATACTTTATTCTAGCTTTCAGAAATGCACACTCCGCTATTTTCCTCTTCAACCACTAGGTTTCACAAGAGCATACCAGAACTTCTTGTTCCCATGGAACTGGCTATCATTATTTTATACACAGATCAACACTTGGCTGTAAGCAAAGGATTGCATATTAAATGCTTCTGATATTTATAATGAAAAAAGTAAATGATACTTGTAAAATAAGTGATCTAAATCTAAAATAAGTGAGATATCATGAGCTAATCCATACGTGAGACAAGCACATTAGTTGACATAAGTAGAGAATAATGGATAAAAAATGCTCGAGTAACTATATTATTAAACATTGTGCATGTTTGTGTTAGCAGCCAACACCTCTGAAGGAATGGATAAGTAGTCGTCTTCTAAGTAACAGATGGTGTGTGAAATTTTCCACAGACTGCCTCACTGTTTATTATGCTTGTATTTTCTACATCATTTTTTTCAGTGATCCATTTACCAGTACACTTGTTTGTGGCTCAAACAATACCCACCTTCCAGTGTTAGCAAAGGAAGAGAGCCCAAAACGATGCTAAGTCTCCAAATCAAAACATTAGAGCAGGTTATTCTGATTCCAGAACCATGGCTTACCTCTTACACAGCCTAGTATCCTGTTCACGGAGATGGAAAATACTTCAAATAATAGGAACCTAGAGAGATTCCTGATAGCTACGTGCTGTCATAGCAAGAAAGCTCAGTTAGTGTCACCTAGTTGTCAAAAATTCTGTCTCAACTGAATTAATAGAATCCAACACAGAAATCCTTTACCCTTCTTAATATTTCTCCAAAATAACTTAAGAATAGTAATATATTTTGTAGTTTTATGTGGAACTACTCTCCATATATATATATATATATATATATATATATATATATATATATATATATTCTTTGTCTATTAAAGTATGTATATTGAAGAAGAGTTTATGTTTTTTAAATGTTATGTCAGTTCCTGTCAGATAGTGCTTTTCCTACAATGGCTATCCAGTAAATAGCCTGAATGACATTGATCTCAGATATTTCTTAAACTACAAACAAGTTTACCAGTCATGACTACATCAAAAAGGAGTTGCTCAGATGAAAAATAGGAGAGTCAAAAGATCTCATGGACATTCAAATACCCTTCTGACGACTGGTGGAAGCCATTTGATGAGTTGGTAAAAAATAGAACCTGGGACCACAGAATGGTGATTCAGGAAGACATTTCTCCTACGGTGAGACATTTTCCCCATCTATTGTGCTCTGAGGCAAAGCCACAGGCTCTGGATGATGTGTCCAGGTGCATCCCTTATGGTGTTTGGATTTGTCTATGTTGCTATGCCAGTGTGAAGGTGAGAAACTGGGAAGGCATTAGAAACTGTGTTCACTAACCTGTATCTTTTGTTTTTCTTATACTGGGAGTTAACTTAGAGTTTTGTATACCAGGCAAGCCTTCTACCACTGAGTTACATCTGCAGTTCATCTTTTTTTTAAAATTTTTACTTTAAAGTCAGGGCCTCACTGGTTGCCCAGACCCTTCGAACTTACTCTGTAGCCCAAGGAGTAGGATGTGACTTGCAGCAGCAACCCAGCTCTAACATCTTTCCTATAACCTCACGCTCTGTGCTATCTGCTTGTCAGCCCTTGAATGTCAAATGGAAACAACCCTGAAGTGAGTATGTCTTTGCTTACGCTGGTCTTCTAGCCCAGCCCTGATGGGGAGGTCTGGCTTAGTGTAGGGTCATCTGCAATCATAAGGGTTATGCAATAACAAATAAAATCTGAATTTTGATGAGCTCACTTAAGAAACTAACTCCAACTATTGGGAACTAAAATGATCACTTGAAAGTATAGAATTTTTTTTAGTATATCCAGTAAACCAGGAGGTTTTGTAAAGTAGATGCTGGCCAGTTTGACAATAAAGCAAATTATTTCCATTGAGAGGTCAAAAGAGGAGACTTAATCATCTACTGCTCAGAACTGCACAGCTTCCAAGGAGGCTACTTGCTCCAAACGAGAAAATATCTCTCTGAATAGAAATGCCTGGGCAACTTGAGTGAGTATCCCTTTCTATGTCTTTTTGGTACTGGGGATAGAACTCAGAGTCTCATGCAGGTAGGCAAGTTTTCTACCACTGAGCTACACAGCCCTAAGCAACTCTCTACACAGGTTAGTTTCTTTATATTGAAAGAATAATGTGTGTAACTATTTGTTATTGTTTCTACAAGGGACATCATCATTCAAGCTGATTAACAGAAGTAAACCAACTGTCTTGCTTGTCGTGTTTTCAACAAGACACTTTGTTGACACATTAATCTTTACTACACTGTGTTCCTTGAAGGCAAGAACCCATCCTGTATCGTGTATTTCCCTCTCTTCATTATAGACAAACCTCATTGTGAGTTCCTAACGAAAGTTTCTAGAATCATATCACTCTTATAGAAAGATCCCATTCTGTCTAGGAAAAGACACTGCCATCTCCCCTTTTATGCATAATGGTAGTATTTAGACTCCCACTGGAGAAGGAGCTGGTGAAGGGCAGCTGAGTTGCTCCAAGTTTTATGAATTTATGTGACTATAAAAAAGAGGTGAAAATTACAATATAGCACTTTGGCTGTTTCATTCTTGAATGAATGAAAACATATAACTCACTTGGTAGCTCAGTCAGCATCATTTTATTTGAATATAAAAGACAAAAATGCATATTCCTCAGGCCTTTGAAATACATTAAAGTCCCTGAGTGTATTTCTGCAATGACTAGGAGCTGCATTTAGTGTTGAGGATGCTGCTGGCTCATCTGATAGCTTCATGCTGAGGCAGAGGGAGCGAGGATTTGGGGGTGGTTGGGCAAGAATAAGATAGTTTGTGGTTCACAAAGAAAATTCTGAAAATATCTCAAAGCAATAATAAAATATTCATATATGTATAAACGTCTTGATTATAATTTAGGATTGGCACTTCTATGCTTATGAAACTAGATAACAGGTGTAGAATAAACTTTTTTTACTTTTATCATAATAGAAAGTACAATATAAAGTTTCTAAGTATAGTAACAGATTTGAAGTTTTGTGTTGCTGATTCTAAACATCCATATGCATATGTACATATATATGTTAAATAGCTCTGGTATTATGTTCAAAATAGGGCCTGAAATAAAGTCCCATAAAGGTACCTAAAACCTTTTCCCCAAATTATGTGAAGAATTCTCTATTTCCATCTCTCATTCACCTCTTGAATCTGGCACCCAGTCAGGACAATGTGTATATTTCTGAGTTACTTGAGTTTTGTGTGCATTGCAATAGACCCATTAGAAATATTTCCTGTGACTAATTGCCATGAGACCCCTTAAATAATCAACAACTGGCAAGCCTAGCACAAAAGTGTCATAACGAAAAGTCTTAGTTTTGAAACATCTCCTCCCCTGATATGCCATGATGATCTGTTTCTCTTTTTAAAACTATGACCTCCTGGACCTTCTCCAATGATAAGCTCTGAAGAGTCAACAAGGAAGACATTTGAGGGACAGGATCAAAACAATTCTACTTTCATTTAGTGACTAACCTATAGTTTTCTTCACACTGATGAGAGATGGACATAACGTTTATAGAATTAAAGGAGAAATGCCATTTGGTCACAGGTTCTACAAAAAAATAAGATTGACAAGAAAGAATATCATGGTGTATTAGGATCCCCAGTGGTATCCATGTGAGGTTCACAACTGCAGGAATACAACGTGCAACTAGCATCAGAGTATTTCCTGAACTCTTCTTTAAGACACTGCACAATGTCAGCTGCAAAGTTTCATTAAACAGACTATGATGTACATGCTTTTCTTGCCTTTTGTTTTGTTGATGGAACCAAAGTCCTTGCACTACTAAGCAAACACTCCAACCTTCTCTTCTTTAAAAAAAAGCTGTAATACTTATAAATATCTACTTAGAAAATCTCCTGACTTTGCCAAACTGGAATAGTCTTTGTGCATATGACAGTTTGTTTTCCTAATAGCCCATCTAGTTATAAATGATTTTATTTTTGCCATCTATAGTGGTAACTACACTATAATTTTTCACAAGAAAACAGCTTATATGTTGCCAACAAATGAGTGTGGGAAACTATGATGATTTTCTAAGAAATTAATATTATTTTTAAGATGAACATTATCATAATTCAAATGCTATATTAGTGAATGAAATCCTAACACTATAGCAAATTAAATATTTGGAAAGTTTGAGCATTGCCACAGGCATATCTTAGTCAAGCAATAACTCATTATAGAAATGTACATTCCTTGTTAATTGGTATCTTCTTTATGGGCAAAGATGTAAGACTTTTCTTAAATACCTCTTAAAGGTCAACATGGTATCTTAAAACCAATTTGAAATTAATATGATTCTTACTATTTAATTTCCTTCATTGCAGACTGGAATAACTAAAAATGACTGAGGTCTAACAATGTTTCCAGTCTAGAAAAGAAAAAAAAAACAGCATTGATGTTTAGAAAGACAAATTCAGTTTCAAGTTTGACTCTGCACCGGTTGATTTGGATGTCATTAGACTTTTCATTCCTCAGTCTATGCAACAACTTCCTCACCTAGGAAAGTGAGGACGGTCATGTCAGAAAACACTGAATTTGCTTGTGATAAGTTTGGGGAAGAGGACAAGAAGCAAGTCTTGGTCTTTTGAAATGGTGTTGCTGGGTCCCCCCCACCCACCCTTTTTTTTTTCTGTGTCTTTTTGGTGCTCCTGGGGGATTTCACCTAGAACCTGGGACAGGCTAAGCAAGCACTCCACCACTGAGCTTTATCCCAAGCCCTTGTTTTACTGTTGTGAATTTTGAAATAGGACCTCAGTTACCCACGATGTTCTTAAACTTGACATCTTCCAGGCCTGCACCACTGACTGAGGTTCATTTTTCAGAAGAAAGGCTTTTCTAGTTTAACATCAAGGCTCTAGGACCTAGACTCTTAACCAGTGATATTGTTTAACTTTCTGCCATGGGGAAGGCAACTTCAGCATCCTGTATGGTTTTATGTTACCTTATAGTGCTATTGCTAGTAATTCCTGTGCTATTTCATTTGACTGTCATGACAGTTAAAAGGTCAAGTCCACAGTTTCACCCACGACCCTTGATGACATCATGCTGACAGTGGTTGGTAACTGAGAGAACTCCTAAGACTAGCCATTAACGGAGCTATAATTTGGATCAGTTCTTATGAGCCCAGTACTTCTCCATACACCTACTCCTCACAGGAGCCTACAATTATTCTCAGTTGGTGGGGGAAAATGTGCTTCACTCCTCACTAATATTTCTCCTATCCAAATTGATTTATTGGAAGTTATAGGAAAAAAAATCTCCATTCAGAAGTGCTTCTGTGGCAATGTGTGGCCTGCTGTAGAGCAGAATGGATTCAGAACACTTTCCCCAAAAGCCTTCTCTAAGAATTAGCACTGCAACTTGACCTCGAAGGGGCTAACAGGAGTCTGGCAGAGACACCAGCACATGGTGCATTTAAAAGCCAACTGGAAAAACTGCCAAAAGGAAAAAAAGTCACAAATATAGGGCAGGCTACTAAGAGAGGTGTGAAAGGGCTTTCCTAAGAAAAGGCTCAAGAAGAGGTAGGAATGAAAAGAAATCACAATTAAATTTATCATCCTATTATATAGAACTTTGGAGTTACCTGAGAAGAGGTAAACTGTAGCTGGAAGCTAGAATTTCACCAGCCTTGCCAATAATATAAAATTATTTACATTGGTGTTCTTTTTTGAATCCTTTTTTATCATATAAATTCAAATATAAATAATGTAGCAAATATAAATAATGTAGGACTTAATAAACAGAATTATTCCAAAGTAAA